>PVIY010000982.1:146726-169006 GCA_004026745.1 Myrmecophaga tridactyla
ATGAAATAGAAAAGAGAATAGCCTTCAGGAATGGCAATTCAGAAAGGATTTGAAATATTTTGGGGTACGGAAGGCAGGAGGGCCAGATAAGGAAGAGTAAGATATAGGAAATCTCAAAAAATAGTGGGGTAATTGACTCTTTAAAACTCTGGTTTACCTGTCACGGAACACCAGTGTCAAGGGCGACACTGGCATGGATCTGCTTTCTGCACCTCAGGTGATGCTGTCCTTTTGATAGGAAAGATAACTGCTCTATTCCGTACCCATATTCCAGACAAAGGAGGCTGCTTTGGATCAAGTACATTCTTCTAATAGCTTATATGGTAGCTCTTTCCTAAAAAGAATTAACAGTAGCTTACAGCAGAGATCCACATTAAACGGAATCAAGGAAGGGCTGAGAGGCTAACACAGCTGCTGGAACTGACTATTCCATTTAGCCCTGAGCTTCCTGGAAGGCAGAGCAAAAATGAATTATCTCCTGTCAGAAATGAGGAAGCATTCCAGTTGCACAGGGGAGACAATATGTTTTTGGCAATAAATGCTGAGAGAATTTAGGTATGTAAGACTTAATATGTGGCATTAAGTGATGTGACTGCCAATCTCCTCAGCCACGGTTTCACACACATGCTGACTTCACACCGTTTCTCCTCATAGTAACGTTCAATTAAAATGGAAGTTGTAGAAAATGATGTAAAGGGAATTCTGGAAAGGGCGAAGCTAATGTAATCTTGGCATTTGGACTTCTGGTTGACTAATTTGCTATAAAAATGAAATCAAGCACAAAGAAGAGTAAAGAAAATGGACATCTCCCTTAGACCAGAGATGTAATCTAGCCACCTGCAGCCTAAGATGTGTTTTGTTTTCTGGCAGCCCCACGATAACTGGCACAGTCTTTTTTTGAAAAACAGTTTTTTAATTGTCAACATTAAAAAAGCATTAGAATTCATGGTGACCCTTGTAAAATTAAAAGGTCAACCAATGCTGGGCCCAGCTTCTCACATGGTAACAATCAGCCCAGCGCCAGCAGCTGCCCCCTTTGGACTCAGCCTTTCTACAGCTCTCTGCTGCTCTACCTGCTTTGCTGCCTGCCTTTGTAGGAATCCAGGGCCCCTGCTTTCACTGTTCTCTCTAAATGTAACTTTTCTCAGGCTTCTGATAGGAGTGGAAAATAGACAATTCAGGCTATATTTTTCTAATGAGAACCCAGAGCTTTAGGTTTTTATGTTGCTGTTTGAGGGAAGATCCATATACGTTGCAAATCTGGAAAGAAGGTATTAGAACATTTGTGGATATTAAAATTAAGAAGCCTAGCCAGCATTTCTGCTTAACACATACTAGGGGGCAAAGCTGGTTTCCTTCTTCCTCCCCAACAGCTGTACACCATAGACTGCATCGGAGTTGGCTCATTTTCATTCAGGTGTTAAAGGTTGCTTGTTTCATTTCTTTTTTCCCCTGTAAAAGCCCTAACACAAATAAAAATTTAATGAAATGGCTAGATGTTAAAACATTCCCCTGGTCCACCTGATTCTAAGCAAGTCCACCCTCCACTAGAATGAATCTGTTCCAAAATTTGATACCAGCTTCAAAAAGTACATACTCTTGGGTCTATGCACTTGCTTCACATGTAATGGTTGTTTGTTTAGTACTGATACCCCTCATTTTTTCCTCCTCTTAATGGCTTTTTTTAAGCTTCAGCTTGGAAATCTCTTCTTCCAGGAAGCCTTCCCTGATTTTCATAGCCTCTTATTTTTTTGAGGTATTACCTTCCCCGTAATTACTTTTAAACTGAATGTCAACCCTGTAAACCCAGTGCACAGAGGCAGAAACTTTGTTCATTCATCAGTGTATTCCCTGAGTCTCACAATGCTGGGCAAGTAGCAAAGGTGCTCAATAAAAACTTAATGAATTTTAAGTGCAAAAGAAACGAAAGGCTTAATAAGTCAGCTTTTAAAAGTAGTAAGCATTTGTTAGCCCACTCAAATACAAGATATATCACATGAGGCCTTTCTAAGCCAACCGGGCAGGTAACCTCACTGCTATGCCCCCCCTACGTGGGACATGACTCCCAGGGGTGTGAATCTCCCTGGCAACATGGGACAGGACTCTCGGGATGAGCCGGGACTCAGCATAAAGGGACTGAGGAAGCCTTCTTGAAGAGGCGGAAGAGAGAAATGAGACAAAAGAAAGTGTCAGTGGCTGAGAGATTCTAGTAGAGAGGTTATCCTGGAGGTTATTCTTTTTCCTTTTTTTAAATTTATTTATGTTACATAACCACATACAAACATAAACATTCTTATCATAAGATCATTCCATTTTTGTTATATAATCAACAGCTCACAATATCATCACATAGTTGCATATTCATCATCATTGTTTCTTAGAACATTTGCATCAATTCACAAAAAGAAATAAAAAGAAAAAAAATAATTCATACATACTATACCCCTTACCCCTCCCTTTCATTGATAACTAGCATTTCAATCTACTAAATTTATTTTGACATTTGTTCCCCCTATTATTTATTTTTAATCCATACGTTTTACTCATCTGTCAATAAGGTAGATGAAAGGAGCATCTACACAAGGTTTTCACAATCATACAGTCACTTTGCGAAAGCTGTATCAATCATCTTCAAGAAACATGGCTACTGGAACACAGCTCTACATTTTCAGGCAGTTTCCTCCAGCCTCTCTATTATGCCTTAACTAAAAAGGTGATAACTATTTAATGTGTAAGAATAATCTCCAGGATAACCTCTAGACTCTGTGTGGAATCTCTCAACCATTGACACTTTATTTTGTCTCATTTCTCTCTTCCCCCTTTCAGTCGAGAAGTTTTTCTCAATCCCTGGATGCTGAGTCCCAGCTCACTCTAGGATTCCTGTCCCACACTACCACCAAGGTCCACACCCCTGGGAATCATGTCCCACATAGAGAGGGGGAGGGCAGTGAGTTTGCTTGTGGCATTGGCTGAGAGAGAGAGGCCACATCTGAGCAACAAAAGAGGTTCTCTTGGGGGTGACTCTTGGGCCTAATTTTAAGTAGGCTTAGCCTATCCTTTGCAGGGTTAAGTTTCATATGAACAAACCCCAAGTTTGGAGGCTCAGCCTGTTGCTTTGGTTGTCCCCACCTCTTTTTTTTTTAAATTTGGGCAGGAGGCACCAGGGATCAAACTCCAGACCTCCAGCACGGCAGGTCAGAGCTCTGCCTGCTGAGCCACGGCAGCCGCCCTGTCCCCACCTCTTGCGAGAATATTAAGAATTCTCCACTTATATACTCTAGGCATTCCTAGATTATACCATTTCAGTCTTCATTGTCTATTTTTTCTTCTGATTTCATTTGTGCCCCCAGCCATCCTCCCTCTATCATTCTCACATTCAGCTTCATTCAGTGTTCTAACATTATTATATTACAGTTAGGTAATATTGTGCTATCCATTTCTGAATTTTTACAATCAGTTCTGTTGCACAATCTGTATCCCTTCAGCTCCAATTACCCAATATCTACCCTATTTCTATCTCCTGATGGTCTCTGTTACCAAATGAAACTCTCAAAGTTCATTCACTAATGTCAGTTCATATTAGTGAAACCATACAGTATTTGTCCTTCTGTTTCTGGCTAATCTCACTCAGCATAATGTCCTTAAGGTCTATCCATGTTGTTACATTCATAACTTTATTCTGTCTCACAGCTGTATAATATTCCATTGTATGCATATACCATAGCTTATTCAGCCACTCATCTGTTGATGGACATTTTGGCTGTTTCCATCTCTTGGCAATTATAAATAATGCTGTTGTAAACATATGTGCAAATGTCTGTTTGTGTCCTTGCTCTCATGTCCTCTGAGTAGAAACCTAGCAATAGTTGCTAGGTCATATGGCAATTTTATTCTCTGGAGGTTATTCTTATGCATTGTACAGATATACCTTTTTAGTTTAAGGTGTATTGGAGCGGATGGAGGAAAGTACCTGAAACTGCTGAGTTGTGTTCCAGTAGTCTGACTGAAGACAACTGTATCAAGAAATAACTTTTACAATGTGACTGTGTGATTGTGAAAATTTTGTATCGGATGCTCCTTTTATCCAGGGTATAGATAAATAAAAAAAGCAAACGGTAAAAAGCAAAAAATATGGCTACAAAAAATAAATAATATGGCACATAGTGTGACTGGAACCTCAGGTTCTTCTTAAGAAATGATATATAAGTCAAATTGAGTGACAATTATTTCTACAAGTATGATTTCTTAAATTATGCTAAATTTGGATGGATTATATGGTGTGTGATTATACCTCAATAAAATTCCATTAAAAATGAAGTAAAATAAAATTAAATAAATAAAATAGTGTTAAAAGCATTAAAATTATATATATCACATGGCATATTACACTCTGGTTAAAAAAAAAAGACCCCAAGATGGAAAGTTTCCATTGAAATTAGAAGTATTAACCACACTGAATCTTTGCCACAATGGGATGGAAGCGTGTGGCAAAAGAGCTGAAGTCCTGCTAAGAACCTCCCTGAAGTCCTACCTGTGTGGGCATAGTAGGGCAGGCTATAACCATAGTCCCCACAGCCTTCCAAAGGCTGACCCATGTCCCCTCAACCTGCATTCCTCTCCTCTGGGCAGGCACAGGTCATGCCTTTGTAAAGTAATTCAGAGTGGAGAAAAGAGGTCAAGATCCTTTTAGCACAAACACAGACTTGCTGCTGAGAGGTAAGCGTTACATCCCAGGAAAATGTTACAACCCAAGGGCTTGTCATAGCTGTAAGTCTGAATCCAGGAGGGCTGTGGCTTTCTTTCTAGGAGGCCTCTCTGCTCTGCATGGACCGAGGCCCCCTCTAATCAAACCGGAACAAAACAACACAGAAAAGGAGAAGGCTGAAGGGGAACAGAGGAATTAGGAGAGTGACATTGGGGTTGCCTCCCTGCGCAGTGGATCCCATGGCCTGTGTCTCCATAAGACAAGAGAGTTGTCTCTATTGTTACAGTTTAAGAACATCTCAACCTCATCAAGACAAGCAGACATCATGAATCTCCTGACGTGACAGAGTAGTGAGGATACACTGTCACTCACATATGTGTTTCAAAAAAATGTGAACCTTAATCTAATAACAAGAAACCAATCAGACCATTCAGATTGAGGAGCTTTTTAGGAAACTATTAGCCTGGCCTCTTCAAACATGTCAGTCATTAAGGACAAAAAAAGCTGGGGGATCTGTTTCAGAATAAAGTAGAGTAAAGAAACAAGATAACTAAATATAATGTATGTGCTTTGAATGCACACTGGATTAAACAAAAGGCATTCATGGAACAGTTGGGGAAACGTGAATATGGAATGTCCTATTAATTAATATCGGCTCAGTGTTAAATTTCTTACGTGTCACAAAGGTGTGGTGGTTACACAGAGGATCCCTGTTCTCAGGAGATTTATCTGATGTATTGGGATGAAAACATCATGCTGTCTGCAACTTACTTACAAATGGTTCAGAAAAAAAAAAGAAAAGGACACACGCACATGCAAGAGAGGGAAGAGGGAGCAAAACCAAATGATAACGATTGGTGAATCTAGGCAAAGGGTTTGGGTGGTTCATTTGACTTTTTCTGGCGGGGTTGAAGCTTTTTGAAAATGAAAAGTTGGGGGAAAACTAAACACCATAACATTCAAGCAAGAAGGTCTGATAGATTATGGACAAGTTGAGAGTCTATATTGAACTCGGGAACTATCGACATGATGGACTTCTAAGGCAGCTCCCCGAACAGGAATGATCTCCTAAGGGGGTGCTGGCCACATCCGAACCATCACCGAGAACACGGGCTCAGCTGGGGGAAGGGACGAGAGGAGTGACCCTCCCAACCCCGACCCTGCCACACCCTGATTCTACAAAGAGGGAAGGCCTCTTCTGAGGTTCTTTTCTCAAAGAAAACGAGGCTGCGTTTTCAGAACTTCTATTTTAATAAAATCTCACAGGCCTGAGATTTGTTTTCATTTTTGCTGTCGTCATATTGTTTTTTTTTGGCATGGGCAGGCTCTAATCGAACCCAGGTCTCCAGCTCAGCAGGTGAGAATCATGTTGGATTTTTTGACACAGTTTCTCTAAAACAGCAAACTTGGTCTTAAATATAGTGAAGGCGTAAGAAAGAAAACCTAAAATGAACCACTATCCTCCAGGAGCCGTGAACCCTAGCTGCCCTTGTGCTCTTTCTAGGGCCCCCCACCCCCACCCCCTTGGAGCTGCCACAGGCTTCCCGTAGCCCCTGGGTATTAAATTCTGACTGTGGCCTTCCAGGGACAAGGCTCTAATAGTACACATTTGACACAAGTTCAGATTCACATATAATCAGTTTATTGTCTTTATCTGGTTCCTCATCAAGCCAACTGGTACAACTTTAAAATAAGAAAATACTCAGTGTTGCAGAGGATGCAAGGAAACCAAGAGTGTGAACTAGAACTAGCACAATCTTTGCTCTCTGTGTGTGTATTGGGGGTGAGGGTGGGGGGGTGGCAATTTGAGAGTATGTAAGAAAAGTATTAAAAACCATTTTGCACCTCCACGAAGCTAACCCGGGCAGACAGAGGCACGTCTAAGGGACGAGATCCAGCCTCCTCACTGTACCTCCGAGACCACCCCACCCCTGCATCTGTCGCTAGCAGCTCTGAGCTCACCTCTGACCACCCTCTTCCTAGCTCTGTTCAGTCCAAGTGGCGGAGGTTGTAGATCATCCACCTTGGCTTAAGAGCTCCCTTTCAAGAAGGCTGCATCTAGCCCTCGAGAAAACACTGGGCGGCACACAGCAGGCTCGCCATCTTGGGTTCTCCCTGGGGCAGGACTAGGAGAGTTTCTCAGCTGTCAGGAGAGGGGGAAGACGTGCTTCTCATTTCCAAAAGTGTTCTACAGGCTATTTTTCATAGAAACAATATCCACAATGATGGCTGGTTTCTGTAGCAATACCGGTAAGATCCCCTACCTTATCTACATGAGAGATTACATAGACTTTCAGAGGCTGGTCTCATGCCTTTATAATGCTGGGTTTAAGGAAAATAGGTGATGAGTTTCAAATAACCAAATGAACAAACCAACCTCTGGAATCATGGACTATTTAGAAAATAAAGACTACTGACAGTAGAAGAATAGTTCATGAATCCCAATAATTGCGGGTGCACATTTTGATACATGCCGAAGATCAATACCTTCCCGTTTTTGTCTTATACCTCAAGTCACTTTTTGGGAAGGAAACATTACCAAGTAGTAGGGTTTGATGGAAATAGCCCATATAAGACAAACAGAAGTGGAGCAGCAGTCTTCTGTGCTCCCAACCCTGGTTACTGTAAGGAGAGGTCTGGAAGGATTTTAGGTGGCTCTCAGTCACCCATGCCTACTAACATTCGCAAATAAATCATGTCTGATTATGCTCAGATCTCAGGGAGAAAGCACACAATTGCCTCAGAATGCTCCAGTGAATCAATGTTCAAAACTTCAAAGCCTTGCCCTAGGATTGGTTCTCAGGGATGACCAAGGTATTTGGATCTCTTGGGAGAAACTGAATTGCCCAATTAAAGTAAGGAGAAGGAAAAAGGCTTGTCTTGTTGTATTGACTAATCAGGGTGATATTTTTAGTCCCTTCTGTCTTTTCCAATCTGTGGGCTAGTTCCTCAAAATTTCAGAATCAGATTACAAATAATCTGACTCTCTTTGAAAAGAGTTTTCTGGAGGAAAACTGACTACCTACCCAGCTACCTCATTTCTAGCAAAAAGCAAGTATTCTCCAGATAGGCCATCTTGCCTATTGTAAACACTTCTCTCCACATCAGCAGAAACTGTTTTTGGAAGAGGCAGGGCTGCCCTTCCCTGCCTCAAATCCTCTTTCCCCATATTGAGTGGCTGCTTGACACTTCTAAACAATTTTCCTGAAGCCATTAAGCCTCATCAGCCATAAAGCCAGAAAAATCTGGCTTTAATGTTAAACATATTTCATTGTCATAGCCGTGCCAAAAAGCCAGGTTTCATGTGCAAATTATTCCTTGGTTGTCCTCCAAAAAATACTCGTACCGAGGAAATATCTACCCAAATAATCACACCAGCAGCTCAAATTATCTTATGCTTTCTTTCAACCCTGAAGGGTATAAGAGTTTAGCATTGCTAAATCGCTAAATTCCAGAAAAATAATAATTTCTCACCTCAAACTAGAGGAGATTTCAAAATACTAGATCAAAGTCCCCCTCTGCTGTGTAAAGGTCCATCTGATCTGGGGTTTTGTTTTACAAATGATTGCTCCAGATAAGTTTTGCTGTTGTATTAACAGAATTGGGGAAACAGCCTGCTGGAGAGTTCACCAAACATGCTCTAACATGCATGATGCCATGAGCCCGTACTGCACACATCTGTGCTGTGCTTTATTGCAACACCCAGAATAATTTGGTCTGAGTGTTGTTTTTAATAGGGAGATCTGCAAAATCTTGTTTAACTACAAACACACTGCTATTAAGCCAGGAGTTTGTGATCACACAGCTGCTCTCTAAATTCCCCCATCAGCACTAGAGACCTCAAAGGACTGCAATAAGCCCCAGCGCACCAACCACAGGCATGTTTTACTGCTTAAGCAGAGAAGGCTAAAAGCAAAGCCATCTGTAGAAACACTGGCATCAAGAACCAAACAACTTTTTAGCTTGTGTGACCTTGGAAAAGTTACTCAACCTCTCTGAACATTATCCCGATTTTACAGATGAGGAAACAAAAGCCTCCTTCAAGGTTGAAGATTAAATGTGAAGATGCATGCAAATGCCCAACACAGAGCACAGCATGTTAGTTATTATATCCAGGATCTGTTTTAATTGGAACTCTTTGTGAAGCTGAAGGGGAAAAAATTCCAAGGTATGAGTCCTACCTTGGCTTTGTCCCTTTAATTATCTTTATTTTTAAATGACTGTTGTGACTATGCTTGAACTAGAGCTAATCCAGTTAACTCTAAGATGCATTATGACAGAAGTCAGGTTCCCTTCTCCTTTTTACGACTGTTAAGGGAAGTCAAATCTCATTTTACATTGTGGGTTAGCTCCTCCAGCACCTGACAAGGGTGCCCAGGAGCCAGTTAACTGAAGGGGCAGCCTGGCTCTGATGGGTAGGCTTGAAAACAAAGGAAAAGTGCTTTTTTGATAAAGTGAACAGGCTGGACTTATTCTTGTTATCTTTAAATGGAGATCAGCAAATATACTGTGGCAAAATGTGCATATAGAATCCAGGTCCAGAAAACTTTTGGGCTCCTAATGCAGGTTTGCAAATATAGCAACCATAATGAAATGGCTGCTTTTTAATGATTTCCTATAATGATGTTTACATATGGAAGCTTTTTCCCCTATTGCAGCAGTTTGGCAAAGGGATAAGAAGAGGCAGGCATCCAGTTCCGATTAGCAAGCACATTGCAGCACTCTGCGCTGAGCCCTAAATGAACTCCTTATAGTGTCTATAGATGGTTTCATGGTCTCTCCTAAGAGGCTCTGAGAAGTCCACAGTGCGGATACATACTGCGTCTCTATGCATCTGAGTGAGTTTATCCCTGCATTTCCCAAACTTATTTGATTATCAAACTTTGTTGCTTATGAAATGTATTGATTTCATAAAAACACAGTCTGAGAGAGATGAATGGAGTGTTCAGCACAGGGCTGACCCTCTGTGAAGTCTGGGAATTTTGTGGCTGCTTGAACTTGTCCGACTCCCTAAGGCACAGCTGAATCGCTTCAGGCTACCAGGGTGAGAGAACTATGATGCTGGTATGAACATAAAATGAGGGCTTTGGCCCAAGACCAGGGTACCTGCAGTATGTGTGTAGTAATGCAAAGCCCAGGGTCTCAGTCCAGGTTGGTTTGAGAGAGGCAGTTTCAGGACAAAGCCAAGTCTCGGGGCCTGAGAGGCATCTCCACACCTCAAGGCATTTCTGACTGGTGTGAAATGGCATCAATTATACAGCTCTCAATGACCTTGATGTAGGTAAATCCATCTTATGTGGCCTCAGCAGCAAACTGCTGCTGATGGCTTTTCCCTTATTAGAGCCTTATTTGCCCACTGCTTCCAGGATATCACTCTCCTTATTTCCTTCCTCCATCTTTGGTTGATAGACCGCTTGATGGATTGATGCATTCACTTCAACAGGTATCTTTGGACACATAGTGTGCAAACACAGAGCCCTGTGCTGGCCTCTGGAGATAGACTTGTAGATAAAATAATCATGCTTCTTGCCCAGTGGAGTTTAGTGGGAGAATCAATTTGAGTAAATAAATACAAATACATACTTATAATTTCATTGTGATATAAGAAGGAAACAAAATGGGACAACGACAGAGTTAACGCAGGGACTTGCATAAACTGGTTTGCTGAGGAGGTGCATTTAAACTGAGAGTGAAATAATGAGAAGCACATCCCTGCCAAGAGAACCTGCTGAGTCTCTTTAACAGCTAGTGGTCCCCAAGGCTTCAGTCTCTGGCTCTTTATGCTTCTCAGTCTCTACTCATCAACATCCATCCATAGCTTCAGACATCCTGATGTCTCCCAATGGTTTTTTTTTCCCAGCCCAGCCCTTCCTCTTGGCTTCATATCTGTATATCCTACTACCTGCTAAACATCTCCACTTGGACATCTCAATACCCCTCAAACCCATGCTCAAACATGACTAAACAAAACCCATTATCTCTCACCCACTGACCCCCAACCTCCAAATAACAGAAAAGCAAAACACAACAAAATAAAAATCAGAGCAAAACAAGCTGGTCCTTTTGTCATGCTCCCATTTTGTTGATGGGTCCCCATGGTTCATCTCTTGGGCAAACCATATACACCTCCTCCCTCACAATCTGCTCCAATCCTTCAGCATATCTTGCCAATTTTATACCTTCTCTATAGCCATCCACTTTTCTACAGCTCAACTGCCACTGCTCTAATCCAAGCAACAATTCTGCACACCTAGACTTTGGCAATGGTTTTCTAGCTGGCCTCCCTGTTTATCCTTACCCCACTGATCCTTTCTCCACACTACAGAGAGATTGATTTGAAATGCAAACCAGAGCATCTCACCCCTCCCCTACTATTTAAAATCTTTCAGTAGCTTCCTGTGATCTTTGGATAAAGGCCAAACCCTCTGATATGGTTAGTAAGGCCGTGCATTATGTGGCACTGCCTAGCTCTCTAGTCTCCACCCTGCACCTCTCTGCCCTCCAGCCACAATGGCTTTCTCTTACCTCCTTGAATTTGCCATGGATCCCTCACCTCGCGGAAACCCTCACCTCCTTTACCTGCTTCATTCTAACTACGCCCTCTGGATCTCAGGTCAAATGTCACTTCATTGAGGAAGCCTTCCTAGAATCCCAGACTGGACCAAGCTCTTTTGATACATCCTCTTTTGATAGTATCCTGGTAGTATGTTCATTAATTTTATAGCATTTAAATAGGTTTATGATTAGACCTATATGTGTGATGTTTTATTAGAGTCTTTCTCCCAAACTAAAACTACAATATAGTTACTCTTCCTTCTGGTTCTTTTTCTATCTATTCCAGCTCCCCTACGCTTGGTTCTTCTTCCATCTCTCCTACATGTGAAAACTACAATATAGTTACTCTTCCTTCTGGTTCTTTCTCTATCTATTCCAGCTCCCCTACGCATGGTTCTTCTTCCATCTCTCCTATACGTGAACATTTCCTAAGATATGGTACTCCACACTCTTTTGACTCCATGCCTTTTCACCCATCAGGATCTCTTAGTTTACATGACTTCAAAGACATCTCCGAAACCTCAATCTCTGTCCAAACATCTGGGTAGGTACTTCCAACCAGACCAGTGGGTTTGCAACATTTTGACTGCAACCTATAGTTATAACATTTTATTTGCCAATCTCATACTACACATATGGAACAAATGAGTTTCATGAAACAATACTATAATTTTATTTTTCCTTTTCAATTTCATTTAAAAATATTATATTTTTCATATAACTTCAAGACTCACTCATGGGTCATGACCTACAGTTTAAAACACACTGTCATAGATATTTCCACACGGACATTTTTCTACAACCACAAACGTGTTTATTTCCCAACTTATTTTTTAACCAAACCTTCTTACTAAGGAATATGATCATTTTCTTAGTCACTCAGGATCAGTATGTTGGAGTCATTTGGGATTCCTCCTTTTTACTTAACAGTTCCTAAAATCTGTAAGTTCTTCCATTGCAATAGGTCACCACTCTTTCCATTCTCAGCACCCTAGTTTAGATTTTATTGTAGTATAGAGCACTGCGTTAGCCTTCCAAACTGGTTCTCTGCTGAATTATAAACAAATTGGAGCAGAAAGCTACTTCAGCTCTCCAGTTACATTTTGACCAATAAACCAACAAGATTTCTAAGGGACTGAAATGGATGTGCCTTCATCTATTCACCAGACTACTTGAATTGTTAATGTTAATTCAGGCTGCCTCACATTTTGAAAATCCCTATTACAATACAGAGGAGAAACGCTGGCACGGTGGTACTGGAAGGCAGACTCACCCATGTCAGCAGTGACCATGGTGGACTGGTTTTCGGGGATGGAGGCAGAGGTCTGGTCTTGGTCTATGCTTCGAGAGTCCTCATTGACCTCCTGTTGACTCTGGCTCAGCTCTGATCGTAGCTCTGAATACTCATCTTCTTCTCTGAAGAAAAAAAAAAGTAGAGTCAGCCACCATTCACAGAGGATAGAAGACATAACCCTAGGGAATATCTTTTTTGAGGACAAGGAGGAGATATCAGAGAGTAGATGGACAGATCCCCCATCCTCACCCCAGGCCACACAGACCAGGATTCTATTCAGGCCAAAAAGATGGGCACATCTATGGCCAGTGTGTGACAGTGGAAGGATGCTTCTGTATCTTCATCTATAACTGTGCACTGAACAAGAGTTATCAGCCTTCTTTTCCTGAAGAAATCAGACTTCTTTACTCCTCAAATTCTGGGGTAAAAGAAAACTGAACAAACAAAAAAGCCTAAGCTCTATTAGCACTGAGGCTTCAGAGAGCAAAAAAAAAATCGCAAGAAGCAAATGGACAAAAATGGCAGGTCCCGTGACCTGGGAGGGTCTCACTGGCAGACTCTCTTCTTGGAAGAGGGCATGCAGAGATGTTATATCTGGAGCTAAGGGAAAACCAGCACCTCGCCCATGCAGACATCAGTGGATCCTTTGAGATATACCTGAATGAGCAATTCTAAGAAATGCCACACTTAGTTTCCCTAAAGGAAATGGGTAGGATAGGGGATAAGAAAAGAAGAAGTGATGAGGAGAAAAGTACAAACCGAGAGTTTATCACTCAATGGCTTATTTCCTTCATCTTGCATTTGCTAACAGAAGACCAACATTTAATGCAGCCATGTTTCATTTTCACAAGCCCATCCACCCCTTCTCAATCCTTCATGGAACCCTCAAACCTTTGAAGTTTGAATTGGACTATTAGTAAGCCAAGAACACTTAGAATTGGAACATATATTTTAAAACACACATTCCCCAGTCCTTGCACCACCACAACCACCACACGTACTGGACACAGTTAGGGAGAAAGCAAAATTAAAATCTCCATTGTGGCATTTATTTTGCAAGAGAGCAGGAAGAGAACATTGTCAGGGGATTTAATCATGGGGTTTGAAGCTTACTGGTGTCTGCTCAGACCTGGGGGTAGGGAATCTGTGAAGAAACCTGGTAAGAGAAGAAATCCAGCCTGGCATTCGTTTTAAACTGTCAACAACCATGGGGGCAGATGTCTACAAGTCTTGGGTTTTGGGTAGACCAACACGGTGAGTGGTAATCACTGAGGTTTTGGAGAAGAAGCAACTTGAGTTAAGGAAATGCAGCTATAAATTAGAGAACTATGAAGAACACTCCAGAGTCCTCAAGCAATCAATCGTTTCCCAGGGGAAGGATTAAGGTGAACCCCTGCTTTCTAAGGTATTTTTAATAAAAGCCACTCAGAAATCTGGGAAGATCTTAAACGTACACAAGTCTCTCAGCCATGAAAAATATGAATTAGAATGGGAGTGACAAAAGGCATAAAAACATAGGTTAATGTTCTATGAATAAGTTAACTATTAGACATCTGCAAAAACCCACAATAATTAGCTTTAGGGAAAGAAACAATTAAAAAGAGCTGCCTTTTTGGTCTAGAGGGTAATTGTTTGTGCAGGGATAGATCAGCTTTCCTTTCAATCAGCACTTAAAATTCTAATTTTACTTAATGGGAGACTCTGTGGATGATGAATAAATTACTTTTGTTGCATGGCCAATGTAATCAGCTTCAGCCTGGCTGAGATTGTTTTATGGTCAGGAAAGCTAGTGATAAATGCTGCTGCTGTCTCTCTGGTGTAAATGGCATTTACAAACTCTTTAGTAGCCACCTTAAACCCTCCTGGCTTGGCTGGTTCCAAGACATATAGTGCCTGCCAAATCTCCTGCTTTGTACTGTTACTGCTAGGGATTACTGGGATGAACTCTACAAAGGAAGGAATAGGAAGGGGTGGGAGAGGGAAGCTGTTGATTATAGGAAGCACACAGCACAGAGTTTGAAGAAAAACTGTACCTTATTTTATTATTATTTTTTTAAATTTGCATATGGGCAGGAGGCACCAGGGATCGAACTCCAGACCTCCAGCACGGAGGGTCGGAGCTCTGCCTGCTGAGCCACGGCAGCCGCCCACTGTACCTTATTAGTACTGTCAACTATTGTGGGCTGAATTATGCCCTCGAAAAAAAATATGTTCAAGTCCTAACCCCTAGCACCTGTGAATTTGATAGTGTTCAGAAATAGGGAGTTTGCAGATGTAATCAAGTTAAAATGAGATCATATTGCATTAGCGTGGCTCCTAAATCCAAAGACTGGTGCGTTCTATGAGAAAGGAGGAGATTTGGTCACAGACACAGAAGAGACACATAGGGAAGGAGGCCATGTGAGGAGAGAAGCAGAAATTGAAGCTGGGAGCCATGTCGGCTAACCACCAGAAGCTAGGAAGAGATGAGGAAGGATTCCTCCCTTACAGCCTTTAGTGAGAGCATGGACCCGCCGACACCAAGATTTTGGGTATTAGCCTCCAGATAATTGAGAGAATAACTTTCTCTGGTTTCAACCTACTTAGTTTGTGGTAATCTGTTTGTGATATGTCATCTTCCACAGAAGGCTTTCATTGTCATGAAATTCAAACTAGTGATTCCCAATTAAGAAGTATTTGAACACCAAAACAAGGAAACAGGAAAGCAATGGCTAGGTGGATTCTGCCTTCTGGGGGACAAACATCTTCACAGCCAACTCTTACTTAAGAAGGAGGTTGTGGCTGTACATGGGAGGAGTACCTGGGGCTGCCGGTGGATGGTGACCAGGAAGACTTCCTGGAGGAAGCAATACTCAAGGTGAGACTCAGAGCAAATAGAGTGCAGATAGGTTATGAGGGTGGAAGGGCACATGCAGAGTTGTTAACATCTGGAGCTGAGTAAGAATAAGTGGTTCAATGTGGCTGAAACCAAACTGGAGTGCTCGATGGAAGCATGAGGCTGGAGAGACACTTGGGGATCTCAAAGCAGGGGGCCTTTCCTGGTAAGCGAAGAGGCTTTAGGCACAATCCTGAAGGTATCTAGAGACCACTGAGGATTTGCCACCTGAGCAACTCAGTTAAGAGTTGTGATTTAATCTGGTGGCTGTGGAGAATTGACTTGTGCAGGCCTGAAAACAGATGATCTCAGGATTCCAGGCAAGAAATTTAAAAAGGCCTGACCTATAGAAGTGATAGTGAATAGAGAGGAAGAGGCAGAATTCATGGCACCTGGATTCTACCAGGCGGAATGGGCATTAGGGAAGGTAAGGAAGGGGTCAGGGATAGCTCCAGGGTTTCAAGGTGGATAGTAAGCCTTAGAAAAGGGAAGGATCTCAACAGGTAAATGTAGGTGGGGAAGAAATGACGTTGGCAAAGAAACAGGTTGTGTGGAAGCTCAGACACTGTTGGAGGAAAGGCAGGTGTCCCTCCAGCCCCATGTACAGCAGCTCAGATGCACTGGAAAAATGCACAGGGAAAGTCAGTCTAGCGGCGGGCTCTGGGCATGGAATCCTGAGCAGTGCTTGTCACCCAATGGGCACATGGGAGATGCTTTGCTCAACATAAAGCTAGGCTAGGGAGTGTGAACCAGATGTTTAAAAAAATGTGCTCTGTCAAAGGAGCCACTGGAGGGGAAGAGAGAAGAGGGAAGAGAGAGGAAATGGGAGTAACATTAACTCTACCAAATGCTTAGTTAAGTTTACAACTTAGACCTCCAAAAATTTCTTCTGAAGAAATAAATTTCCCTAAACTATCAACAAAATTTCATTAGAAAGGAACGAGGCTTAAGGCATATATGATTTCACTTACATGAAATACCCCAAATATGCAAATTCATAGGCAGAAAATAGAGTACAGATTAACCAGGGCTGGAAGGGGGAAGGTGGGATGGTGAATTAATGCTTAATGGGTACAGAGTTAGTGTCTGGGGTGATGAAAAGTTTTAGTAAGGGATGGTGGTGATGGAAGCACAACACTGGGAATGCAATGAATTAATGCTACCAAATTATATACTTGAAAATGATTAAAATAAGAAATTTTTGTTACATATATCCTGTTTTTTAAAAATTGCTATTTCTATCCTGGAAGATTAGTATTCTATATTGTGACCAATGAAGAGCCAGAGGCCTAGACATGCTGCCCTGACCCAAGATGCTGCCATGACTGCAAAACAGATGGACTTGAAGGCTTAGCCTCCAGCAGGCCCCTTTGCACAGTCGCTGCCCCCTCAACAGCCGTGAGCTCTCAGCTGCTTGTCAGGGGATCATTCCTGAAGGAAGTCTCCAACTGTGCATGCAAGGAAATGATCAATGTACTCATTTCGTTGCATAGAAAATATTGCTCGAGTTTCAGAGCCTTCATTACTATAATTACAACTTACTGAGACTACTCCAGCTCATAACAGAACTATATACCTATGGAAAGAGAAGTTGGACCAAAGACCCTTGTAATTGGTAAGTTAAGTCCGTTAACATTCAGTTATTACTGAAAAGGCATTTCTTGAATCCACCAACTTATCCTTTGTATTTTGTTTGTCAGATCTATACTTCTTTTCCTTCTTTCTCTTTTTATCCTTTAAGTTACTCTTTCTGGTACTCTTCAATCCTGTGCCCTCCTCCAGACACCCTCTCCTGTCTTTTTTTTTCAACTGGCAGAACTCCCTTTAGTATGTCTCCTAGGGCTGGTCTCTTGTTGACAAATTCTTTCAGGATTTATTTGTCTGTGAAATTTTTAATCCCTCAGTTTTTTCTTCTTCTTCTTTTTTTTTTTTTAACATGGGCAGGCACCAGGAAATGAACCTGGGTCTCTGGCATGGCAGGTGAGAACTCAGCCACTGCGCCACCATTGCCCACCCCTCTTCTCAGTTTTGAAGGACAATTTGGCTGGGTACAGAATTCTTGGCTGGAAGTCTTTCTCTTTCAGAGTCTTAAATATATCATACCACTGCCTTCTCACCTCTACGGTGTTAGTTGGGTAGTCTGAAGTCAGTCTTATTTGGTTTCTCTTGTATGTAACAGATTGTTTTTGTCTTGCTGCTTTCAGGATTTTCTGCTTCTCTTCAAAATTTGACAGACTGATTAGCATGTGTCTCGGGGAAGGCCTATTTGGATTTATTCTATTTGGGGTTTGTTGCATTTCTTTGACTTGTATATTTATGTCCTTCATAAGGGTTGGGAAGTTTTCCCCCATTATATCCTCAACTAAACTTTCTAGTCCTTTTCTCTTCTCCTTCTGGGACACCAATGATTTTGTATTTGTGCGTTTTGTTTTGTCTATCATTTCTCTGACATCCAATTAAAATGTTTCCATCTTTTTTGCCATTTGCTGTTTTGAGTGTTCGAAATCAGTTGTCTTGTCCTCTAATTTGCTTATTCTTTCTTCTATTTCTTCAAATCTGCTGTTGTGGGTCTCCAGTATATGTTTGATTTGGTCTACAGCATCTTTAATCTCTGTGATGTCTGCTATTTTTCTATTTATTCTTTCAAATTCCTCTTTATGATCTTCTTGATCCCCCTTCTGTCTTAAACATCCCTTTTATCTTATTTAATAGAGTTATATGAACATCTTTGATTAGTTGTTCCAAAGTCTGTGTCTCCTCTGGTGTTTGAATTTGGTCATTAGGCTGGGCTATATCTGTCTGCATCTTGATATGCTTAGTGTTCTTCTGTTGTCTTCACAGCATGTAAATATCTTGATTGGTTTACTCTGTAAGTTGACTTCCTTCAGAAGTGTAACGCTTTGTATTTGCGGGATGGATGTGGAGCAGGACGCAGAGCATAACACTGTGGTGATGCATTGCAATGCAGGTACAGGCACAGATTGGGGACGCTATGCTGGAGCCTTTGAGCACGGGGTGTGGGTCACGGGGTTATAGAGGTGAGGTGCAGGGGCTGTGGGTATGTGGTGCAGCTCAGGTGGACCTTGGAGCGCAGGAGCAGGGTACAGTGTGGGGGACACAGAAACAGAGCACTCCTAAGGGCTCTGGGCTTCTGTTTGGAAAGGGGGACGTTAGGCTGTTTGCACCCTCTGGACGGTCTCCAACCCTCTGCATCTCAGTTCCTCAGCTCTGGAATCAGGCCCTCCCTATGTGCTGAAGAAGACCCTCCCCTGGTCACATACACCCTGGAATTGCCACCTCAGTTGCCTTCCCATCCCTTCTCTAGCTGTTCCTTGGTGCAAGAGTGAACTCAATGTATCTTGTTCCACCATCTTCCTAGAACCTCTATTCCACCATCTTCCGGGGACCCTGGGTCCAGCCGTTTTGTAGTATTTTGTGCTGTCTGACTCAAAAAGTCTCGGGTTGTTTTTTTACTTTTTTCACCCCCCATCAGCCCCACTCCCTCTCTGCTGGGGCAAAAACTCCTAGTAACTTTAATGCTTATTCCAGGTTTCTCTGTGCTAGGGGCCCATTTTCAGTAGTCAGAATTTGTTAATTAATTCTGCAAGTGGAGCTTGGTTGAGCTAAGCCCCTGCTGCTAGTAAAGTCTATTTCATTCCCCTCGGGGACCCAGGCTGTTGCACCCGTTGGGGAGGGGTGCCAGCCTCCACAGCCTGGGAGACTCACGGTTCTGTGTGGGAGCACAGCCGGTCCAGCTTTTGTCCTGACTGGTGTACGCTGCATGTCCGGTCACTGATGTGGTCCCAGCAGTTGTTCTGTACTGTGCCTGGCTACTTACTAGCTGCTCTGGAGGACAAACTAAATTCCACACCTCACTAAACTGCCATCTTGCCCCTCCACCCTGGACCAAGGGCTCAGGGAAATGTTAGTCCACTGATTGGCATATCTGCAGCTCTAAGGGAATGTGATGGACAGAGTGGGCTGGCTTGGAGACACATCCATCTTGGAGAGATAGAGCATCATACCCTCCCTCACTGATTCTCCTTTCTGCTCCATCCAGCCTTGTTGGAGTTTTGCACAGCTCACCACCCTTTTCTGAGACTTGAAGGGACACTGGGGAAGAGAGGCAGAAACAGAGACTCAGATTCCTCACTGCCATGGAATGTCGGACCCGGTAGGTAGTACTAGAATGCACCATTGCCTTCGCCTCCCCGGTTTATTCCAGTTAGTGCTGAATACCAAATGCCTTTTAGGTAGTTTAAAAAAATACACTGTGCTCCATGCACTTACCCAAAAAACAAACAAGCCAAACAGCCAAACCAAAACCAAAACAAACAAACATTCAAACACTGCTGCAATAACGGGATACTCACATGGAAAAATAATGATATGTGACTTTGCCACACAGCATACAAAAAAAAAAAATACACCGTGAAACCTGGTCTTAATTTCATAGCAGGAGCAATCTAGATTAACTATAGCTACATGGTTTTGCTCGTAATATAAAAATATTACAAAGTTTGCATGAACCTGCTGTTACTCCTACTAATTTTGGCAAAAAAATGATGGAGTTACATATCTTTATCATCTCCCGTACATATCATTCCTGAAAGGAGGTGGGTACCTGGGCCTGGGAAATAACCAAAGCAAATTCTTTTAGGGCACGTTGGAAACAGACATCCAATTTAGGATGACAGCATATATTGCAGATTGACGCTTGGGGACTTCGTCATTCAGGAAGATTAGCCCATGAGGATGAAACAAGAAGCCAAAAAATATTCTACTGGTCCATGGTAGTTTTACAGAGTGAAGAAGGTTTTCTTAAAAAATATCTTCATTGCGGTAACACATATACAACATAAAGTTTCCCATTTTAGCCACCTTCAAGTATACAATCCAGTGGTGTGGATTGCATCCATGATGTTGTGGTGCCACCTCCACCATCCATTACCAAACCTTGTCCAAAACCCCAAACAAACTCTGTACCAGTTTTAGCACTAACTCCCCATCCCCCACCACCTCTCCTGCCTTTGCCCCTGGGAATATGCATTCTTATTTCTGACTCTATGGCTCTGCATGTCTAATTAGTCCATAAAAGTGAAATCGTACAGTATTTGTCCTTTTTGCATCTGATTTATGTCACTCAATATGATTTCTTCAAGGTTCATCTATGTTGTAGCATGTATCAGGTCTTAGTTCTTTTTTGAGCAAAGGGAAGAATCTGAGGCATGTTTTCAAGGCTGCTTTGCACAGAAGTGAGTCAGTTATTGCCCTGGTGGTGATGGGCACTAGCCAACCCCACAGCATCAGCACCTCAAAGTAACTTTATCATTTGCTTCCTTTTGTTGTGCTTGTAGTAACGCTTGTCAAGTGATAATTTATGTCTTTGGTAGGAAAAATACCTCCCCAAAGAATACAAACTGGTAATGCAGGAGATAAAAAGATGGAAAAAGTGAACAGGCCCAACAAGTGGTCATTTTTAAGCAGAAAAATAGAAGTTTTGATAAACTGATAAATGTAGATAATTATATGCTATACAGTAGTTTTATATTTAGGGAAATACAAGGTTCTCAGGTATTATCCCTTGGAATATAAAGGATCATCGCAGAGTAGTCTAAATATACATTACTGCATGGATTTAGAAGCTTTTATGGAGTGCCTCTCTGTTCCTCTATTTAGATTAATGCTTGCTCCTGGCTCTAAAAACAACCAAAAATACTGCTCCTGTGGAAACAGGTATTAGATTGTATATATGTCTATGTAATGACTAGCAATGGCAAAAAATCCGTAGACTGCTCATACGGGCAAGGATTAAAAGACCTTCTAAACTAGCATCAATACCTTTATTTTATAAATAAGACAGTTGAGGCTTCCAGAGGTGTGATGAGTTGTTAGCAGAGTCTAAATCTGAGTGCAATTCCAATGAAACAACAATCGAATACTGCAACCTAAGGAAAATAATTATTTTTTTGGCATAGGCAGGCTCCAGGAATCAAACCTGGGTCTCCAGCATGGCAGGCGAGAATTCTGCCACTGAGCCACCATTGTACTGCCCAAAGATGTTTGTTTTTTATTTTTAAAATTCCTTCTCAATATTGGCTATAATGAAATGATCTATTGAGAAAAGGGAAAAGTCAGTGAATGTATAATTCTTAATGTGCATTCCAGATCTCAAGCTGAAATACTGGAGAGTCAGCAGCATTTGATAAAACATCGTATCGTTGGCTATGCCCATATCTACGTTATTTGGGAGTGCCCGTTCATGCTTGTCACTGGATTGGAGTGACCTGTGAAGAAGACCCAAGGTGAACATCTGTCTGTCTTGGAAGTCATCAGTCAACTGTGGCCAGCCAACCCAGCCTACCTGACCTGCTGTTTCTTGTTGAAACACACTCTGTCATTCTTACAGTTAAATGCAGGCTTGCCCTAAAATGGCTGCCACTCTTTTAAAGAACAAAATTTGTTGAAGGAAGGAAAAGTATGCCTTTCAGTTCTCTCTTAGGACTGTTCCAGGAAAGAAGTGATAAGTAGAGTTCTGAGTGTTCTTTCATTACGTCTTAGCTGTCCATATAGGACAGAGAAATATCAGGCTCATCTATGAGTCTTTTCGGGCATAAATGAAAAAATGGGGTTCTGAAAAATGCTCTCTTATATATATAATAATCCATCCATGTCATCAATTGAGTACTAGTTTTAACAAGATCTAAGATTCAAATTCAAGAACTTCCACATAGTAAACAAGGGTTTAATATACACCACAGAGGAAGGCAGGGAGGGAGAGATATATCTTACCTCCCAGGTTTTATTTTTAACTTCATTATATTTTACATTTTAGGCCACATATTAACCAG